>JAAVUC010000300.1:0-14153 GCA_014898925.1 Fusarium nelsonii
GGCTTATGGTCGAGAAATTGAGCGTCTTATAAGACGCCGCAGAGCCCACATCACTAAGACCCAGTTCTTTCCTGCCTTTCACGCCGCCCACCAAGCTGCTATTACAGAAGGCAATATACGAGGAGGTTTCCGAGGAGCCGGAATTACTCCCTTTGACCCAGAATATGTCATCTCAAAGCTTAATGTGCAATTACGGACCCCAACGCCTCCCGGGGAGGCCACTGAACCCTCAACCCCTTGGACTTCAAGGACCCCAAAGACAATACTAGAGACTGAATCTCACTCTAAGTATCTACAAGGAAGGATCAGAAATCACAAAAGCAGCTCCCCTGAGTCAATTATTCAAGCTGTAAAGTATTTTGAGAAAGGACAGAGCATTCTTCTGCATAAGCTAGCCTTACAAGAGGCTGAGATCCGGGAACTTCGAGAGGAAAATGCAGCAAATAGCCGGAGGAAAAGGGTAAAAAGAACGCAACTACAGGATAACGGCAGGATGACTATAGGGATTGGTCAGAGTCAAATTGATCAGATGGATGTTGATACGCAGGTAGTGGCTGAATCATCGAGAAATGGTGGTCAAGGAAGGTCGGTTGGATTAGGCGTTCGGCGTTGTAGCAAATGCGGCAAGGCCGGGCACAATACAAGGACCTGTCAAGAGGTAATTAGGGTCACTTAGAATGAGGGTAATAATCAGTTTTAATTGATCAGATAGGTTGTGGTGTTTTTATTAGCAATTGAAATATAAAGGTTGAGATTTGTGGCTAACTCGCTTGTCTGGCTAACTCACTTATCAAGTACGTTACACAGGTTATTGGAAAAGCTAGAGGGTAAACAGGGTCGAATAGCGCTGAATAAGAAGATTATCAGTTGTCTTGCCGAGCTGCAAAAGGAGTCTGCTCTGCAAGCGCAGTACCCCGGTGCTTCATACGATAAGCTATTTGAGGCTAGCTACCGTCATCTTATTGATGGGAAGACGTGTGAAGAATGCGGATGCAATGGACAGGTCCTGCCACGCGTCCGCTTGGAACAGCAAGACATGCAATCGGCGGTCCACTTCGGGTTGATCGCTTCCGGCGATACCTTGATGATGTCCGGGAAAGAGCGCGATGAGATTGCAAAGCAGGAAGGCATCATAGGCTTCGAAATGGAGAGTGCAGGAATGTGGGATAACTTTCCATGCATCATCATCAAGGGTGCCTGCGACTATGCTGACAGTCACAAGACTAAGAAGTGGCAGCGTTATGCGGCTGCAACAGCGGCGGCTTGTGCAAAGGCTTTCTTGGAATTTTGGGAACCGTCGGTCACTGACCAAGCCATTGATAAAGCTGCTGCAAAGTGTGAGTGAGCATAAAAAGCGCCGTAAAGTATATGCGCTGAATGAATTATAGTCATCGTGCCATATCCGCGCAATCCGGATTTCGTTGGACGATCGGATATTATACAACAGTTCAAGGACAACCTGGGCCATGCATTGCAGACAAATGGAACCTCTCGTCTAAGATTATCACTATCTGGTTTAGGTGGTGTCGGGTATGTGCTCTGATCTTGTCTGCAATCAGAGGGAACTAACATCAAGCAGGAAAACGCAAATTGTACTGGCATACATTTACTGGTTGCGAGAGACAAACCCTGCCATAGCAATCTTATGGGTCCACGCCAGCAACGCCGATCGCTTCCGTCAGTCCTACATGTCCATTGCAGAAGAATATCAGATTCCCGGCTATGCTGATCCCAAGGTTGATCTGTTGCTTCTAGTGAAAAATTGGCTGGAAAGGGAAGATTGCGAGCCATGGCTTATGGTGATTGATAATGCAGATGACATGAAGCTATTTTTCGGTACACCGTCAACAGCTGCTTCAAGCTCAACTGGGTCAAGTGGAGCAGGCAATATATCGGTTTATCTGCCAGAATGCCGCCATGGATGTATTATTATTACGACAAGTAACAAGCAACTAGGTGTTAGACTGGCCAAGGGTCAGCAGCCGGTTGAGGTGACCCGCATGGATGAAAATGAGTCGACGCAATTGCTTCGAACGAAACTCGACGATATGAGCACAACATCTGCAGAGTTGTTATCTTTATCATCTCGATTAGAGCATCTGCCGTTGGCTCTTGCTCAGGCTGCCTCTTTCATTCGAGAGACTTGCATAACAGCATCAAAATACCTTCACCTGTTAGGTGACAGCGATGAGAATATGGTACGCCTATTAAGCAAAGAGTTTGAGACTCATGGGCGAGACTCATCAGCTCCGCGCGCCGTGGCGCAAACGTGGGTTCTCTCGTTCCAGAAGATCGAGCAGCAGTACATTTTGGCCAGTGAGCTTCTTTCCTTTATGAGCCTCCTGGATCGTCAAGATATTCCGGCGCAGTTTCTTTCGCACTATATTGGGCAAACAAAGAGGAAAGAACCGCTTGACAAGATAGAGCTGGCCGAAGCATTGGGAGTTCTCAAAGCCTTTTCCTTCATAACTGAAGATAAGCACGGGAGTTATGACATGCATCGGCTCGTCCAGCTAGTAACTCGTAAGTGGCTGACTAGTAATGGCACGGTCGACCTGTTCGGCAAGGAAACATTGATGGTGGTCTCATACCTTTATCCCTATGGTGAATACGAGACACGAACAACATGCGCTGCATATGTATCGCATGCAAATGCTATATTGCAATTAAGAAGGTTTACAGCGAGGGACGAAGCCGAGGCAAAGGCGTCTCTTCTCTATCGCATGGCGGCATATTTCGATTTTGAAGGGAAGTGGAGTGATGCAGAACGGCTTAATATGGAGCCGTTACAGATAAGAAGAGAACTATTTGGCGAAATTCATCCCGACACTCTAGCAAGCATGGGAAATCTAGCATCGACATCCAGGAAACAGGGCAGATGGGCGGAGGCAGAGGAACTTGAGGTGCAGGTGATGGCGAGTCGCAAAACAAAGCTTGGTGCAGATAATCCTCAGACCCTGACGAGCATGTGCAACTTAGCATCAATTTACAGTAGTCAAGGGCGATGGAAGGAGGCAGAGAAGATATTTGAGCAGGTGATGGAGAGTTACAAGATGAAGCTTGGAGCAGACCATCCCGATACGCTAACGAGCATGGGCCATCTTGCATCGACATACAGCTACCAAGGCCGATGGAAGGAAGCAGAGGAGCTTGAGGTGCAGGTGATGGAGAGTCGCAAGACAAAGCTTGGAGCAGACCACCCTGATACACTAACGAGCATGGGTAACCTTGCATTGACATATAGCCACCAGGGCCGATGGGAGGAAGCAGAGAAGCTTGGGGTGCAGGTGATGGAGAGTCGCAAGACAAAGCTTGGAACAGACCATCCCGATACGCTGAGCAGCATGAATAACCTTGCCTATGCTTGGCATTCCATGGGAAGGGTATCTGATGCTATTGGCCTGATGGATACCTGCATTCACTTCCGAAAGATTAAACTGGGGTTGAATAATCCTTCTACACAATCTTCCATCTTAGCTTTAAAGTGGTGGAAAAGGGCAAGCAATTGAGTCAGCTGCCTGTGAATTACCCGAGTTTCTTGATGTATGTTCGGAAGTATACTCAGTGCATAGAAACGTTGAAAGAATGAATCATACGGCCGTGTTTGACCGGGAATTCAGTGTACTCCACGGCGCAAAGGAAGCCTTGAGCTTTAAGAATGGAGTCCAGATTGCCAATGTGGCCTGGCTGAGTCGGAGGGCTAATCCTAAAGCATGCATTATGATAACAGCATGGACTGGCAGAGCTCCATCTACTTACGAGACTGTTCTCAGCCACGCAAATATCGACAACTTTGCCTTGAGTCGCAAAGTCAAGGTCGGCTTTACTACCTTTAACGCGCCAACTGTGTTCTTGATTCGGAACCTCATGACAAGTTCTACTAACATGGCCTTCAGCTCTATGTGGAATGTCTGCAGAGCATACGTGTTGGCTGCTGCCACTTTAGGATTCTCCCCCGGGTGGGCATCAAACTCTGTTGACCGCTTTTTCTAGACGTTTGGAGGAAGGTTGATGACTCCTGGTGATAGCTGAAGCACAGTGTCCTTTGGAATCCATATGCCATCGACTTCGACATCCTTGACAGCTTACCGCGACACAAAGGAAACTTTTTGCCCTCATTATCAATTTATAGGCATTACCTACATTCGGATTTAGAGTTCGTACTAGCAGAATACACACGGAGAATCTCCTGAACAAATCTTCTCTCAACTATGGTGGTTTCTCGATATGGCCGTAACTGAAATCATGACAGGAATTGAGCATGTCGCGGATTCTGATTCAGCAACCTTTTCCGTTGTTCTGGACCTTCTCTATGATCCTCGGTGACATGTTGAACATGAAAATTATGACGTTTGCAGGAAAGTTACATTAATAGATCAAATATACACTAGATTTGGGGTAGCTTATCAGCGCATATGCGGATAATAACCAACTTTCCATACGCAGAGCCAGTTATGACTGTAGATTTCGAAACAGCGAATGATACTGGTCGAAAGTTCGCAGGCAACCAAAGCACCTTACGCCCGTTCCATGTAATCCAACATCGGTCTTCACTGAATCCGTAACCATGTAGCGTACGGTTTCTGGCTTCGGATAGTAGTTCATTGGGCGGGTTTGATCCTCGACTGTCATCAATAGTAAGAATTTCGGCATCCGTCTCTATATGAGAACTATCTGGCGTAAACGATAATCGGAACGAAGCTAGCATATTGATACTGAAAGTCTGGAGACACTCGCCGGTTTCTGCATCCCAGAGTCGAACAATTCGATCATACGAGGCTGATGCTAGACGCTTTGCATCTGGCGAGAAGGCGACTGATTGTATATAGTCACTGTGGCCTTCCAGCGTCTGAAGGCACTGACCAATTTCTGCATCCCAGAGTCGGACAGTTCGATCGACAGAGGCTGACGCTAGAAGCTTCGCATCTGGTGAGAAAGCGACTGACGTTATAACGTGGATATGTCCTTCTAGCGTCTGAAGACACTGGCCAGTTTCTGCATCCCAGAGTCGAATAGTTCGATCATACGAGGTCGATGCTAGACGCCCTGCGTATGGCGAGAAGACGATTGATTTTACCTCGCCGCTATGGCCTTTTAGTGTCTGAAGACACTGGCCGGTTTCAGCATCCCAGAGTCGGACAGTTCGATCGACCGAGGCCGATGCTAGATGCGAAGTAGCCGGCGAGAAGTTGACTGATGTTATATCGTCGCTATGACCTTCCAGTGTTTGGAGACACTGGCCAGTTTCTGCGTCCCAGAGTCGAATGGTTCGGTCATACGAGGTCGATGCTAGAAGCTTTGCATCTGGCGAGAACACAATCAACCTTATATAGTCGCTATGGCCCTCCAGCTTCTGAAAGCACTGGCCAGTTTCTGCATCCCAGAGTCGGACAGTTTGATCACTAGAGGCCGATACTAGACGCTTTGAATCTGGCGAGAAGTTGACTGATTTTACCCAGCTGCCATGACCCTCCAGTATCTGAAAGCACTGGCCAGTTTCTGCATCCCAAAGCCGAACGGTTCGATCATCCGAGGCCGACGCTAGACGCTTTGAATCTGGAGAGAAGGCGACTGATTTTATATCATCACTGTGGCCTTCCAGCGTCTGAAGACACTGACCAGTTTCTGCATCCCAGATCCGGATGGTTAGATCTCGCGAGGCAGACGCTAGAAGCTTTGCATCTGGCGAGAAGTCGACCGATGTCATATCGTCACTATGGCATTCTAATATCTGAAAGCACTGACCAATTCCTATATCCCAGAACCTGATAGTTCGATCACTGGAGGCCGATACTAGACGCTTCGCATCTGTTGAGAAGGTAACCGATGTTACCTCGCCGCTATGGCCTTTTAGCGTCTGAAGGGACTGGCCAGTTTCTATATCCCAGATCCGTATGGTTCGATCACTGGAGGCCGACACTAGACGCTTTGAATCTGTAGAGAAGGCGACTGATTTTATATAGTCACTGTGGCCTTCCAACGTCTGAAGACACTGACCAGTTTCTGCATCCCAGATCCGGATGGTTAGATCTCGCGAGGCAGACGCTAGAAGCTTCGCATCTGGCGAGAAGTCGACCGACATCATTTCAAGGATAGTACCTTTCAGGGTTTGGAGGCATTGCCCGGTTTCTGCGTCCCAGAGTCGAACGGTTCGATCATCCGAGGCCGACGCTAGATATTTTGCATCTGGTGAGAAGGTAGCCGATGTTACCTCTGCGTTATGACCTTCTAGTATCTGCAAACATGAATCCCAATCCTGCTCTACGCCTCCAGTGACAGATAGCCAAGTTGATGATATTTTCAAAAATAAAGACCGAATAAGACTCTTTGTTGGTAAAAAGGAAATAAGAGAATATATCTGAAGCGGGTAACAATTAATAATAGGCATGTAGGTGAGGCTGAAACGGATGGTCTCGTCGAGTAAGATCGATAACTCTTCGCTTTTTTGAGGCTTGCCTAACTGTTAGTGTCTTTTTCTGTTAAGGTTAGATAGGTAGAACAGACCATTAGAGTGGAACGCAATATCCGTAAAATCCCAAGACTGTCTGATGCCCGCCCTACGAGGCTTAATGCTTCCATCCAGTGCAGCAGGTGGTTGGAAAGGAAGAGATGGACTTCTTCACCGTCCGAAACTTGTTCATCTCCTCTCTTCAGATGATTGACCCAGTGAAGGCAGGCATATTCGAGCTCTGAAGGTATACAGTCCACTAGTTTCTGGTGATCTATATCTCTTCGACCAACTCCGGGGGTTTGTGCCTTACACATATCTATTCGGAGGCCTGCCTTCATGGCTCGGACACAGTTTCCTGCCATCTCTCGATGTACCTGTTTCTCATCGATCCAGAATGGGCTTATATTGCACTTCTCAGGATCGATAAGAAAATCTCGGAATGATAAATGAAGCAGGCGTATAGGGGAGTCTGGATCCGGGGGAATGTGCAGTACAGAATGCAAGAGATCTAATTGATCATCGATAGTATTGCGAGGAATGCCGAGAAGATTTGCAAGTGCTGAACTTGAGAGGGGGGTGGCAAGCATAACGATAGAGCCAACGACCTTTTTGAACCGTTGTGCCACTTGAGCTTTCTCCGATTCAGTAAGTTCGATGGATAGCTGATCTAGCACCGGAAGATAGGTTCTGTCTAGGTTGGACTTTTGGCCACTCTGATGCTGCAAAAGTTTCATGAGTTGGTCTTGTGGGCCTCCAAGACGTCGATCCTCAAGATAGCGGCATGCTGTTGCGGCGAAGATGAATAGAGGGATGGCCATTTCAATAAGCCTCTGAGTATCTCCATCAGGCCAATTGGGAGATAGTTGCCGATCCGGCCTTACATTGTTATTCCAATCCTGCCGAATCTTTGCAAGCTCATGCTGCATAAATATAGTAATATCATGATGAATGTCAGATTTGGGGATTTCCTGTAAAACCAGACCTTCATACTGGCCATATATATCCTTGAAGCCAAGTTGTAATAGAAGCTCGGGTCTGCTGGTAACCAGGAATTTCAGCTTAAGAGACGTGAAATGCTGCGTTTCGGCAAGAAGGTGTATGACAAGCCTCACGTCGCTGAGGGTATCGCATTCATCAAGTGCATCTACGACCACGACCATAGGCCATCGGCTTGACTCTCTGGGAAGCTTCCCAATCGGATTCACAATTAGCTTGTCGAATTGGTCTTTGATAGACTTGGCATGAATGATAGGATCAGCCTCAATTTCATCTCGCACATACGGTGCCAATAAAGGTAACTGGCGTATGAGTTGAGCGACTATTGTGGGAAAGAAGAAAGTGACTCGACTACGATCACCCTCCCCTCTTTTGAAGAAGAAGCTGGCGCCGAGTACACCCTTGTCTTTAAATGCCTTGGCCATTGTTCGAGATATGGTGGACTTGCCAGTGCCAGCCATGCCGTTCAACCAAAAGATATCCTTGCTCTCGCGAGCATCGTACCATTCCGAGATCTGCTTTAGAATATTGGTACGAGTGCCAGCCAAGCATGTTGCATTGTCGGTGTCAGAATGAGTATCGAAGCCTGCTCTTTCTGCAACGTGCAGCTTTTTAAGGATAATATCTTGATGAAGTGTCCTTAAAACCGTTCTTGAAAAGATCATTAGCCGTACCTTCGCGGATAAGAGTAAGAGGGATACATACGCCTGATGAATCTGAAGGTCTGATATTATAGCAGACCTATACCGCTTCAGCTTCGCAAGTATATCGGCTACTTCTTGCTTCTTTAGAGGCCACACTAACCTTGTTCGTTTTGTACCCTGCTCAAGTTTGGTGGCTAGAGTATCTAGCTGTAAACGACAATCCGCAATGATGCCGCAGAGTTTCTCAGAGGCGTCGACCTTTGCGCCATTTGGTCCATTGAGGAGTCGTTCGATATCTCGGAGGGTAGCTCCAAATCTGTCAGCCTCGTTGAGAATATCTCGAATGTCGCGCGGGGCAGCTTTGACGTTGGCGCAATATTCAGAGCATTGTACACCGATTTTAACAAATAGATCGACAACAGTCGCAACATTGACAGCAAGTCCGAGAGCTTCAGCCATGGCGATTGTGCAATTTGGGATAGAACAGTAATTCTTAATAGGTGGCGATGCCATGAAGAACTCCACGATGACCGACAGGCCCGACAATTGGACAACATTGATGCCTGGGGCATTAACCGAGCTGTTAGAAATCAAGGTCTGAGGGGACAACTAAAAACGAGCCACAGGTGGCCAGATATGGACAAGTTTAAGAAAAAGTTCAAATGACCGACCCACTACGTGCACTGAAAACACTGCGTTCGCCAACTCCGGAGGACCCACAGGGGAGGAGCTTAACCAATACCATCCTCTTGTCCGACGTGCCATAAAGGAAGCCTAATGCATGTGGATGGAGGAACTCGGCACAGCGCATACCCTAAAGATGCAGGATTTTGAAAGAACGGAAACCCCATTACATGAATGATGACAAGTTTGAGGGAAATCATTTGAGGCAATAGTAGCTGCTCGAATGGGTCCAGGGGATTTTATCCGATGATACGACAGTAATTTTTGCAATTATAGGTAGGATGACATGTCGTATAGTTTCCGTATACATCATGCGGCGGATGGAAAGCATTGTAGATGATCCCCTTAAATGAATATGAAGCGGGCAGGGGCGGAAGAGTGGAACAGACCCAAGTAGATGAGCTAGAAGTTTGCACTTTTATAATATTTGCCAGCCAGAAACAAGATAAATAAAGAAATGAAAAAGGTTAGTTATAACTTAGTTATAAACCCGGCTAGAAGGGATATCTATATGGCTGCATGCCCAGCCACCCAATGTACACAATCTCAGTCCAATGAAACTGTCCTTTGTGAGTACAAGTGAAGTTGGTATTCTGCGTCAATTATAGCATCATATTAGTGCTAAACATATTCCACGTACGCGGACGTCATCTTTATGAGATACATTGCAGCACTGTCGCAAATTTCGAGGCTTGACAATACGGCTCAATTCTCTATATCAAAATGCTAGGTTGTTTCGCCCTGGGGCGTTCGGGCTCGGCTCGTTCGTCATAGATATGGGCCTTCTCTACGCTCCTTGCCTCTTTATGGTTTCGAAAACGAAGGAATCAGGTACCAAATGCTATTGGTGTTAACAATGCAATACCAACAACAACACCATCCTCTATCGTCACCATTACATGCGAGACTCGTAATCCATGTTTCCTCAACTTGCTTACTCACGGCAACGCAATTGGAAGCATCTTCAATGGTGCTGTAAATTCGGGGAGCCCATTAGCAATGATCCGGCAATGCGCGGAGTTTCTGTATTGACCAACATATCTCCCTGGCCTTCAGCTCACCGATTCATACACAGTCATTCTTGTTATAACATCGTGTAAGGAATTGTTGGTCGAAGTATGAGGTAGTTGTTGTGCAGGAGCCCAGACATAGTATTCGCATAAAACCTGCATGCTAGTGCGCTTTGCTCCAGATGAGTTGTTCACCATTTGTAGTGCGCGGATGCTCACTGTTTTGAAATGAGAGGTAACGGCATCTTGATGGGGATTCTCCGCCGGCTTATCGCTTGAGTAGCGACGCGAAGTTAATAAACCGGGGCCGTAGTCGCTGCAGGAGCTAAGACCCCACCGAGCCCAGTGTTGCTGAGTGTTTGCTGAGTGTTTGCTGAGGTATGGCATCCATTCTCAGTTTCACGCAGTCAGTAGTGGATAGACCGTGAATAAACAAATTGGCGCTGGATCTTGCTAACGTTAAGAAAATAAAAGTCCTGGAGTAAAGGTATTGCACACGATGGAGATTAAGCTGCCTAGGATGTGTCTATTGATGAGGGAGCCTTGTTAGACCTATCTATATTGTTGAAACGAGGTAGGAATATACAAATGTTTTTTTTAGTAGGATTGACAGCAGAGATGCCCAATTATAAGCCCGGCGAAAGCTTGACAGTGCAGGCTGAAAATATAATTAAACTATTAAACTATTTTACACCGAATTTGCATTTGCTATAGCCTATAATCAAAGCTCTATAGTATCATAATGATCTTGAATATAACAAAGAGTATTTAAACTTAATAGCGAAATAATGATTAATATACCTACTTTAACATCATTCCTTGTCCGGCGTATTCCCCCTGTTCGTTTGTTGGATTATCCTTTACACCTTCCCCGTCCATCATACCATGACAATAAGCATCCCTATGATGAATTGATTAGCTATGCTTACGGCATATGTTCCCGTAGCCGTACCACTTACCCGACGAACGCAAATTGATTATTACCATAACCATTTATGGGCCGTAGCACGCAGGGCCATTGCAAACCAAATACAATTGCAATCACATCGCCTTCCAGCATCTCGTGATGACCTAGCCCCATATATCCTGTATCCGTTGTGAATAGTCGTCGCTCACAGTAAGTGTCGATGATGTCTTGGACAAAAAACCTATCCAGGCCAATTTTGTAAAATCCGGGCATTGCTTCTTCTCGCGCGGCTGCTCTCTCAGGCGTATTTGTTGGCATGACGACGGCATCGAGAAACTCTAAGAACCGCGCCGCGTACGTCTCCACGGATGTTCCAAACATGACCATGCGCTTATTCAGTCGCCCACCAATCATCGTCATGGCAAAAGCTGTTGTCACGTCTTGTCCGGTTGCAGGGTAAGAATCCAAGTGCTCTAAACAAGCACGATGGAGCGAACGAAACCCTCCGTGATTGAAAAGTTCCCCAACATGACTGTAAGGGCTTC
Organism: Fusarium nelsonii; assembly: GCA_014898925.1. Classification (NCBI taxonomy): domain Eukaryota; kingdom Fungi; phylum Ascomycota; class Sordariomycetes; order Hypocreales; family Nectriaceae; genus Fusarium; species Fusarium nelsonii. Next base: position 11,238 of record JAAVUC010000300.1, read on the forward strand.
TGTATTTTACTCGTCCGAGGACTTTTCCCTGTACAATGAGCATCGAGGGATCGCTTGCCGGTATGTAGGTATGTCTGCCGTTGGGGTTATCCGAAGCCGTCTTCAATGGTTTGCCTACCCCCCATTCGCATCCATATCCTGTCTTCAGCCGCCAGTCTGGTACCCAGCTGGGCCAGCCGGGCTCGTTGTTACGTTGCCTCGCTGACCATATCACATTTGTGTCGGATGTGGCATCATTTCTGATAATTGCATGTGTCACTTGCGTATATACCTCTGCAACCGATTGCGAATAGTCTATAGTTAGACTCTTTCCCTCAGACGACTCTCCATGTAAGTCGCTAATTCCGACCAACGCATAGACTTTATCGCGCGGATCTGACGCCAGTCGCGGTCGCAGGCACTCGAGGAGACTTCGCATTCCCCACTTGCAAGTTGGCCGCGTCTTTTGGCCCAGAATCTCGGTCAAATACTCACTACCATATTTGTAGCGCCAAGGAATGCCGACCATCTGCCTAACAAGGCACATACCATTAACTTGGCGCTTGTGGCGGTCATGCACTGCCTTACCCTTATAGCATATCCAACGAGCGGCAGCGCTGACAAGTTCCCATGGCAGGCTGTAGTTGCCGCAGACGACGATGGCCTTGCGGGCTTGGATAATCTCCTGAACAGTCCACATGCGCTCAAACCACGGTCTGTCGAAGAAGGTAGAGAAGGCTTCCCAAGAGAGCTCGTCGTCAAAAGGGATGCCCAATTCACGTGACTTTTCCAGGCTACACTCCTCTAACTTTTCGAGCTTGGCCGATTCGTGTTCGTCCCCAGACTCGTAGCCTTCCCCTCGGAATATGTCCGTCGCTGTAGGAAGAGCAATCTCGCCAACCTTTCTAACGAAATCCATTCCTGTCCGGGTTGTAGGACCTGCCGGTCCCAGCCACGCAAGCACCGTCTCCGCCTCTGTTCTACGTTAACATGGCTTTTTAAACACCCGAAGAGACGAGGTACGAAGATCATACTGTCATAGATAACATCCATCTTCCTAACTTGGTCAGCCTTTTCCAAGTTATCCTCCTGGTTAATGCATATCTGGTCTATCCACAGTACTCCATGAGGACTGAACTTGATAATCTCGCCGAGTGCCTCGTAGAGCGAGGTTGTGATGTTCAGAAAACTTTCACCGCAAGGCAACTGGACTCTGCTGTTGGGATCTCCCCAGGTGTATGACACGGCCGTAAATTTGACAGGATCTTCCTCATTCAGCTCGACATTTTGCATCGCGGCTTCAAGGTAGCCTTGCTGATTTTGCGTAACCGTGACAAGACGGATTTGGGTTTTGCCCACCGGCTCGTAGACGTAGGAGTTCATGGTAGGTCCCGCGTTCTGGGAGAAGAGATTATCAGATGGGCCTGAAAACTGGTTGGGAATTTTTGCGATCTTATTACCCACAAACTGTGTGGATACCTTTCACTTCTGTAGACCCCTGTCGTGGCAGTGCAGAGGACTTATCCACATCTGATTGAATAAGCACACAGCCCGCCCAGGGTTTTTGATAGTGGCAGTCAAGACCCTCTAACTGCGAGGGGCTGAGTATTGAGTTCGATGTCAGGTCGATTACACTGTTAAATGACTCTAAAACTGCACTCTATAACCGTGTCAGAAGGGTAGATCAGTTAGCATAAATTCGAGATTCTGTAAGAATATTGCACTTTAATCATCTCGTTGCCCTTGGCTCCCTAGGCTTCAACATTGCTCCTATAAAGTATACTCAGAAACTTATTTCATGGCTTATTGGAATTTTACGAGCTCGTTGTCGTATTTCCCAGACTTGACAAGCTAATCAAAATGCCCGCTCAATGGTTTCAAGTAATAATCAAATATCTAGCACGTATTAGGTGTAGATCATGATACTGATAGTGAAGCCCATGGACGTCGAGACGAATCGTACTCTGTTGGATAGTATGATTGCTATCTCTCTTATCATTACTTCAAGGCAATTAAAGAAGGAAATCCTAGATACAGCGTGTCCTAGCACTCCCTTTTCGCCTTTCGCAAAAGGTTGCCACTGCTAGTAATAGATTTCGGAAGATTATAGACGGTTGTTTGCGTCAGGCCGTTAGGCGGAATATGCTTACCCTGAAACTGGACCCTACCAATCCAGCTTTCGTCCATAATTATTTCAGTTGTATGATGTGTTAATAACCTAAAATCATTTTATTTGTCTAAATGGTGTGAAGATAATAATATGGCCGGTGCCAATGGCTTTGCCACTTGGTTTTACTGTAACGGATATAACAGCCAATTTAGCTTGTGAAAAGCCAGCTGAGCTGGGCAATTAGTTATCCGGGATGACCGCCGAAGGTTGCTTCTCCCAAAAAAGCATCGCCGATAAATATTGGATGTGTGGCGAAGTAGTCTGATGTATTCAGCTTCATTCCTTGGAAACAAAGCAGCATGCGACCCTCCTCGAAAGTGTGCCTTACTTATGACAATAATAGCAGCTGTTCTACCGATCACAGGGCTGGTTGTACGACACTTCCTCTCTTAGTATACACTGGACAATAAACAAACATACATCCCTCATCTTTGATCGCCTGCTCGTCCCTCTGCGCAACTGCCCATATCTGTTCGAGTTATCCTCGAGCAAATAACGCTCGGATAGACAAAGAGTTACTTTTAGCATCCTCCGGCTTGGGGATCAGAACTATACATATACGTTATTATCGAGATTAAATAATAGCTGAAGGTTATGGTATTTACCTGAATAGAACGCCAGAATGCTCTCTGCCTCCGCCATTAGGACAACCCGTGACCTCGAACTTTAGGAACTCCTTGCACTCCTCCCTAGTGACATGGCGCGAGGTCTTGGTCGCATGAATCTTGTATTCAACCCTGCGGTTGCCGTTAAGTCCCTTGCAGACG
>JAAVUC010000301.1:0-20420 GCA_014898925.1 Fusarium nelsonii
AACACCACAAATAAAGCTTATGCAACTTCACGAGGTGCAGTGACACAACACAACACAATACCATGGCAGGCTTCAAAAGATAAAAATTAGGTTCTGCCCGGGCTCGAACCGGGGACCTTCTCGGTGTTAACGAGATGTCATAACCAACTAGACCACAGTACCAATGCTGTTAGAATGCTTGATACTACAGCAGCCGCAGATCGAGACCATATAGAATACACTGGTTGTTGTGAATCATTGACCTTTTCTTTCTGAGATTCATAACCAACTAGACCACAGTACTATTGCTGCTGGAACGCTTGATCGATGCTAGTTTATAGCTAGTCAAGTTGCCTAAGCTAGTAGGTCTTTGATTTGCTGTGATATCAAAATGAAGCTATACACAGCCAGAGGTTTCGGCCAGAAGAATGAACAGCGTCGAGGCCTACTTTGTTCCACAACTGTATCCCATAATAAACACCAACGCTAGCAGCTCAGTGAAACAAATCATAAACAAGAAACACGTTTGAGATTCGTTCCAAGCCTGTTAGAATCAGTGATCATCACGAGCCAGTCTTGTAGAACAGGTCTTGACCCTGTTCGTCATCGTGACCTACTTCCTTGCCTGCTCATATATGTTGAACAGTCAAGCCAAGCTCTAAATCGCCAATACTCCCATATATGCAAAACCCAAATGCCCAAAATGGTAATCCGAAAGTAAAATCCAAACCGCTGCATTATATCATGCCTCCGCCATTTGTCTCTGAAGTTGTCTTTGGAACTCATACTTCTTCTCTCTTCGATTATTCTCTCGTCTTCGAAACTCATCTCTTCGTCTTCTCTCAGCTCGCGTGCTTAGCAATGCCCCCTCTGGACTCTCCCAGTCAAGCGGCACTTCTTGGAAAACAATAGGTGTCCAGATTGGTAAGAGACGCTTGCCGAAATGGCCATCTGAAGCTGGAAGGACGTTCCACGTTTCGTCGGTTTGAATATCGCGACGCTCGACGGGGACAAAGGCAGACGGCTCTGGAGGATTTAGTTTCAGATAAGAAACTTTTCTATCTCGGTCGGAGCGCCATTCACGATATTCGATTTCTGCGTGCGTAGCTTGTTCGTCGCTCAAGTCGAGATCGTATTCCTCCTGTCCTTCCAATAGTGGCGGTTGGGGCTGTGTGGCGTATCTGGGCTCCCATTCTCTAAGCTTGGTGTGGCATTTTTCCAGCGCTGACCAATGTCGTTCGAGAGCCTTCACTCTTGAGTGAAGATCAAGAGGCTCATCAGGAATAGGAGCTCGTCGTCCGCCTCTGCGCGCAATGGCGCTGATGGTATCTCTAATATCCGTCTCGCGGAGGACCAACCATGTCAAATCGCGGCGCGTCTCAAGACTGCGCAGCAGCTTTGAGCAGAGGTGATAATCGTCGCCTGGCAACGACGTGGGAACCATCAAATCGCGCAGGGTACGATCAATGTAGCGCACTTCGCATAATGTATTTTCGAGTTTTGCGTCGCGGGGAATATCTCTAAATGGATTGCAGCGTTCAAGAAACGCCCTCCCTAAGCGAGCGCTGGAACTGGAGTCGCTGAGGGGTTTAAGATTGATGATTCTCCCCGCAGCTACGGGGGAGCTGCGGGCCTTGAAGACGTTGAGAAAGCCCCTGATGGCACTCATGATGCATTTTGCGACAGAAAGAGCATTAAAAGAGAGTGAAGAAAGTGAAAACTGAAGAGAAAAGGAAAAGGGGAGGGGTTTGGGGCCAAAGAGGCAAGGACGAGTTACTTGTTTTTAAAGTCTGTCTCTCTCTGCCCAAATTGAGAGGTGAGAGGTGACGGGGGAAAGCTGGGCGCTGCGCTGGGTGATCCTTGTCCGTTCCGTTTTGCTCCGCTTCGCCATGAGGCCTTCTTCAATGCGATTCGGACATTGCCGCGTGCTTGGACCAAGGGAATTAATAGCGGTGTATTAATAGGATGCAAGACAACTCATCTTTTATATCCAGACTTCCCTGTATAACACTTGTGAGTTGTCTTTTATTGTAGCCGAAACAATTCTCTCAACTTTTAGTATTCCTAATCTCGAAAACAGCGATCGGCGTCCGTCACATGTAACCAATTCGTACAGGCACAGCACTTCCCCGCGAAAAGGACCCATACGCCACGATTTAGGCTTATTTACCATCGAGCCCGATTCTCCTCTTCGTACAATCGGTATGAATAGCCATTCCACTCGTCCTGCAAAGTTCCAGCGTCAATGCTGCTTCTTGTTCCCTGACCTTCAAATCTTCTGGCCCGAAATGAGAGAGACCGGCAGTTGAAACAACCATTGATGCGACCGTTGCCAAGAAACTCCATCCAGCCAGTGTTGCTGTTGCCGTAGATGACAGGTCCCTGATCTTCACGACCCCGCCATTTGAACAAGATTCTATCGTGCGATGATCTCATGGGGCGCTCGTCGAAGCACAACACACCTTCGTACACGCCGAGGTTAAAGCGTCCCCAGAGTTTATTGCCCGCGAGCGTGAGGGTCAGGTTAAAATCATCGGGATCATAGAAGTCCCACTGTTCTGTAACGTCGCTTGAGACGATTTCGTAGTCACCATTAAGAAGGCCCAAAGGCGTGAGGTTATCGTCGTCGTCGTCGTCGTCATCGCCATCGTAGGAAGCATAGCCGTGGCCTTCCTCATCGGAATAGTTATCTTGATCTGGAAATTCCGAGTATGGGGGTGGAGCATCATCAAAGTCGCCAGACGACGGAACGGGAATCCGGCCCCGGGCCGCGAAAGCGCCGCTTCGTCGCGCGGTCTGCTTGGTCCGCGGCGGTCTGGCTGGTTCCGAGGCACTTGCGCTCGCACTTGGTGCGTTGCGCCTGGATCCTTGAGAGATGCCACCTCTACTACAGCGGGCAGTCTGCTTAGTGCGTGGTTCTCTTGCTGTTTGTTCCGTATTTGTTTCTGTAGGGACCTTCGCAGTGGGTTTTGTCGTAGTTTTGGCGGTCGCTTTCGCTGGCGCCTTCGATGGAGCTTTTGCCTTTGGCGTAGCGGTTTTGGGCGCTGAAGCTTTCGGCGCTAGAGCCTTTGGCGGTGCTGTCTTTGCCTTCTTGACAGCAACGGCGCTATCGTCGTCGTTTGCCTTCCTCTTTGTGCCCGCCGTAGCTTTGGTCTCCGCTTTAGCGACCGGTGTTTTCGCATCGGGTTTCGCGCTCTTCTTTGCTTCGCGATTGTTCTTCGTCCACTCTTTCTTGAGCTTTGCCTCAAGCTTGCTCACGTTGGCAGGCACCTTGAGATTTCCGGCATTGACGGCGTCGAATAGACGCATACGCGCGACCGACTTTGTCTTTGAGGGCTGGAGGCCATAGTGGATGAGTTGGGCTTCGAACCAGTGCGCGGGGTGGTCCTTGTCGTTTCCAGAGGTGAAGTGTTCTTTGAGCTCGGTGGTCGTGGCGCGTCGATGACGGTTTTGGCCGGAAGCTTGGGCGAAAAATACTCCTTCGGCGAATGCGAAGCCGTCTTCTGCGACCGGGGGAGCTCCTACCCAGGCGTTGGCAGTGGGTGCCTTGGGTGGCATCGTGAACAACAAATGTTGAGGTAAGTGGATTGATCTGATTGCGTGTCGCTGGAAATGATGCCTGACGATGGATTTGGAATGATAGTATCATCACTGCCTCGGGTAATCAATTTTGCTTTTTGTGTAGGTTACACAGGTGATGCACAATGGCACATCTTGTGAGATCGACGTTGCACATTTCTTATGCATTAGTCCTGCCATTACAGTGTCAATAGGAATAATAACTTCATGACCTCTATTTGCTCGTTTCTTCAGTTTACGGCTGTAAATGCTGTGTCCAATTGATCGCAGCTGAGTACAGCATAAAGCGAATGGGTCATTCACGCGACCATGTCTCGACCTTTCAATAGCATCATAATGAACACTACTCTCAAACTTTCAAATGCATGGTAAACAGCTAACGCCGACTGTTTCCACGACTTTGTTATTCACGGTATCTATCATTATTCCCACTCGATAAGCTTCAATGCTAGACAGACCGTAGACTTGGTACAATGACATGCACGACGACTGTGATTCCCTGGCGATCCCCTGTCGCTCAGCCCCAATTCCCATTATTTTTAGAGACACCGCCAATAAATAAGGTTACCACAAGCTTGGCAAGATCTGTGACGAGGTTCTCCAAACCTGATATGCAATCAACATCAACCACGTTTTCGTCCTCTGCCACTCACGATTCCTCAATAGCGATAGCTGTAACAGATATGGCCTCACCACAGGGTAAGCTAGCAAGTAATGCCCCCTGCAGTGAAGCGAAGTGACGTCAAGGGTGTCCTCTACTTCCTGCTTTTGTAGCTGAATTACTGTCGTATTATTCGTTGTTTTGTCAAACCCCGCAAGCCAAACCTCAACCTTCAGCTCAGGTCAGCTCTAGCTCCATCGTCATCATTATTATTTATATGACAGACAACTTTTTACAATCAACATTATCCTGTTATTTCCCTCCTCTCCTGCATCTGTATCCTCGCCCATCATGAACAACATGTCCTCTCTTCAAGATACTCTCACTGCCTCTGGAGGCACAGAGTCCGCAGGTAAGGAAGCTACCCCTCAAGCTACTCAACTACCCCACAATAGCTCAGAATTATCTTGCTGACAATTTCCAGGCTTCATCAACGACATCATCGCCCAGCTGTGGCCCAACATCAACGTCGCAGGCGGCAAGATCATCAAGGATGTTGTTGAGCCGATGCTGGAGCAGATGCTCCCGGGTCCTCTTGCGAACTTGAAGTTCGTCAAGCTGGACTTTGGACCTGTACCCCTCAAGCTGTCTCACGTAGACGTTCACAGGACAGAAAAGGAAGGCATCAAGCTTGATATGAACGTAGACTGGGATGGCCAGTGTGATTTCGAGCTTGACGGTAGCATGGTTCCCAAGATTGTAAGTATCCACCGTTATTTCGGGCCCAATTATTGGTAGGAGCTAGACTAACTGTTCACCCAGGGTATTGAGCACGTCAAACTTCGAGGAAGAATGTCGGTTCTGCTATGTCCCTTGACATATGTCATGCCTTTGGTGCGCGTCCCACATATAAGGACAAAGAACTAAATACTGACTGGAATCTATAGATCGGAGCCGCCCAGGTAGCTTTCATTAACCCCCCATCTATCGAGCTCGACTTCACCGATGCCGCCAACATCGCCGACTTTTCCATCATCGACAAGACCGTTCGAAAGGTTATCCTCAACGTCATTTCCTCTATGGCCGTTCTGCCAAACCGTTTCCTTGTCAAGCTTGACTCAAGCAACGACTACTTCAAGACCTTCCAACCTCACCTCGGTGTCCTCCGTCTTACCGTCGACTCGGCTACCGAAATCACTGGCGAGAAGAAGAGCGGTGCCAAGAAGTTGCTGCAGAAGCTTGTCAAGGATGTTCCTGATTGCTACTGCGACGTTAATGTCGGTGCCGAGGGCGAGTGGCGCACTTCGACTATCAAGAACAAGCATGATCCTCAGTGGAACGAGACTCACGACTTCCTAGTTACAGACTACGATCAGCAAATTACTATCGATATCAGCGATGAGGACCTTGGTGGTGACGACGATATTGGTATCGCTACCACGACAGTGAAGGAGCTTCTCCTCAACAGGGGCACCCAGGAGCTTAGTCTCACCCACAAGGGCCAGCAACTCGTCACCAAGGTCACCATCCATGGCAAGTTCTTCAACTTTGTCCACGAGACCAACAGCATTTCCGCCAGCCAGAGTCAGAACGAAGGAGAAATCTGCGGTCTCGCTACCGTTCTCATCGCCAGCGTCAGCGGCTTGAACGGCAACCGCGATGAGCTCAAGCCCAGCGTCAAGGTGACATGGGGTGACAAGGAATTCGTCACACCCGTCAAGTCCTATTCTCCTGGAACCGACATCTTCAACCCCTCCTTCGACACCGCCTTCCGATTCCCCATCACAGGCGAGCAACTCTCTAACCCCAAGAGCTTCCGCCTAGTTCTTCAGAACGGAACCAGCGAGCAGGGAGCTGTTGATATTCCTTTCAACAGTGTTGCAGGCGCTGAGGGTATGGTTCGAGAGGAGGAGTTCGATGTTGGATCTGGTGTGACTGTGAGGGCTCGTGTTGCTATCCGCGGTCTGCAATTGGCCCAGTAGTGGGAACGAAATTATGGTTGGAACCTAGGAAATGGATTGACAATTAAAAACCTCTAGCATGACTTAGCAAGCAACAATAAGCTTTTAAAGTATCATTGAAACAACTAGCCATCGTACATACAATTCGATGTGATAGATTTAATAGCTGGTTTCTAACAAGATATCTGAGAAACTCGTTCGAGTCAGTAAGTTGGGCAAGTCAGTTATTGAATAGTTGTTGCGCGAGAATGGTACTAATAACTAACGGATTCCTCCTGTCGTACTAAAGAAACTCAGCTGAGGCGAAGAGAGCAGATTTCCCATTCAGTATTATTGGGAAGACGTTGAGTACTCTGGGCCTCGGATCTTACAACCCTCCAATAGACTTACACATTGCGATGAAGGATATAAATAGAAGTCGACTATTACGGACCCTCGGCCCAAGTAGCCTTAGCTTGCCTTGATACCATTTTATCCGAACTCATCATGGCTAAACGTCCACCTTATCAGATCAGATGAGTGGCGGGACTTTAACTGCCGGAACGTGGTGTCCATGCGGTGGAGACCGCTCGGTTATTAACGTGAGGCTTGATACCGAGACGATCTCTTGTTTGTAAAGATGATAACTCAGTCTATCCTAAGTGTGAAAGGTGTTCGTGAGGTGAGCCGCCGTAGAGGTTATCATCTATGTATGCCTCATCTCTATTCTCACATGGATTAGCCCGCTGAACGTATTAGTTACTTCGAATTCCAAAAGATATTTAAGCCGGTTCTTACCATCACAATCCAACTACCTACTTTGACGTTGAGACCCTTGTAGATCTTTCAGAATGTATAATTCACATGTGCCGAACAGGTCTGTCCAGCTGCGCTATTAACGGGAGCGAACTACCATCCGGATCAGCGGACATTAGGGGATTTTGTTCTGGAAAAAATAACATCATTTGATACAGATCACTCTTCTCCAACCCAGACATTAAATCGTTATATCTAAGTATATATATCTGCAGTTCTGGCCACAGACGCAATCGGACGAAGTAGCGGAGCTTTCCTGTGTCTACGACTAAGACAACCTGCCAGCACGCTGCCTTGCAACATCTGTATGCAACACTCAACTGACAGCACAGGAATCTTGAACATCCAGAAATAGAAAGATGCTGCATATCCCTATCGTCTATCGGCCGAATTCTTGTGGATCCAGTAATTAAGGGAGTTTTAGGTTTGATAGAATCCCCACAGGTCGGTCCCCAGGATATCGGATTCAGGATCGCGGAATTGGCAGTTCAAAGCTGCACTTAGCAATGTATCTACCCTGAAGAGATCAGATAAGGCGAGTTATGAAGACTATGATGCTGTGATTGAGTGTCAATTGTCATCTTACCAAGGTATGTACATGATACTTAGTCTTTTGAGAGTTATTTCCGAAACGCAGGTTGTTAGAACAAAATTGATACGGGTCACTGTTCAGAGTAACTTATGGTAAGGGGAACAACACCAACAGTGAGCTCAGGCATTAGTCAGCTATAGATGCGAACACATCGCTACTCAATAGTCCATTCGAGTCATGGGTATCGAAAGGAAACACCAATCGGAGTCGTTAAAGACATAAAGATACAAGGAAATGAACTCTAGCTCAAGAATACGAGGCTTGTTTCAGAACCCATGCGTGGTAAATCTATGCATATTTTAGCATAGTACAGTACTTCCAGTGGTAAGGTAAATTCTTTAAGTAGTCTAGCTACCTCGGCTCTAGCCTTTCGCCCCCGCTGCCGATGAACCATCATCTTATTGGGTCCATAAGTTTATGTGTCTTTTTACTTCGCCTGACGTACATACCCTGCCACCAGCCTTGACTTGGCTTGGCTTAACTTTGCCAAGACAATCAAGTCGTCTTGTCTTTTTACGGTCATATCGTAGCGGGGCAAGCAGATTAGTCGGGCCTAGAAACAAACTAGCACAAGCTCGGTCCCAGCTCCCGGCCATTCTTTTACGCTTCTCCCGTATAGTGTCTAAAATTAGGTTCATCTCTTTTTTTCTTCTTTAGCTGGGCTCGGGGCATGTCTTGGATATGGAGAATCTGGGCCCGTGGTCGGTCCTGACATGTCGTGAAGATCATCTCGTATGGGAGCTTTGGTCTTGGATCCTTGCGCCTCCTCTATTACCTGCCTGCCGGTCACACGGGCATTGCCGGTACTAAAAAGCCAATGGGTCAATGTGACCATGACGATATAATTGGTCTTGGTCAATTGTCCCAGAGAAGATATAAGAGGCGGCGGCTTGCACTTCTGGAATAAATCCAAGCCACAAGCTCAAGCACCAGCCTTCTCTCGTTCACATACATTCGCATATCGCGAACACATTCTTTCACCAACACGATCGTTTACTACTACAACATTACCAAAGATGAAGTTCTCTATTGCGCTCACTCTTGCGAGCGCCATCGCTCCCGCGGTCGCTGTTCCTGCTGTTGCTCCCCAGCCCGCGAAGGGCTGCACTAACCCTCCCAAGAGGGTTGAGTGGCGCGAGCTTGGTGCCGCTGACCAGAAGAACTACCTCGATGCTGTTCTTTGCTTGAAGACAAAGCCTTCTCGCATTGGTCTCAAGAAGTCGACCCTCTACGACGACTTCCCTTACGTCCACTATCAGCTCAACAGCTGGAGTAAGTCCACCCTTTTCCAGTCTATTCTTAGTGAGGTATCAACTAACACCAGAGAATAGTCCACGGAGGCGCTCCTTTCCTTCCCTGGCACAGGTACTTTGGCGTTGTCTACGAAGAGGCTCTTCGTCAGTGTGGCTACAAGGGTCCTGGAACGTGAGTATAATTCTGCCCACCACTAAACCATATTTGCGCTGACAGTACGTTGTTAGTTACTGGAACTGGTCCAAGGATGCTGAGAAGGGTCTTCTGAGCTCTCCCGTCATGGCCAAGAACGCTTTCGGTGGCAACGGAAGTAACAAGAGAACCGAGAAGAATGCTGAGGGAGACACCCTCAAATGTGTAAACGACGGCGCATTCTCCAAGCTCCGGCCATACTACCTCGAGACCAGTCCCAGGTCTCTGTCACAGGGTGGTCACTGCCTACACCGCAGCATGCCCGAAGTTTCCGAGCCCGACGCCTACCAGATGATGGTTCCTGTCATCAACGAAAAGGGCGTTGCAGAGGTTCAGACTGCTGGAAACTGGAGCTACTACCATGGGGCCCTCGAGAGTGGTCCTCACGGTAGCATCCACGCCTCTCTTGGTGGCGAGATGAACCCTACTACCTCTCCCAACGAGCCTCTCTTCTTCATGCACCACGCCCGAATCGATCAGATCTGGTGGACTTGGCAGCAGAAGAACGCCAGCCGCTACTCCGAGTACAATGGTCAAGCTTCGCACTACCCCAGCTCAGAGCTTACGGAGGTCAAGCTGGATGATGTTCTCCCTATGCTTGGCCTCGCTCCCGATATCAAGGTCAGGGATGTCATGAACCCTTCAAAGGGTGGTCCTCTGTGCTACCGCTACTAAGCGTAGCTCAACGTTGTTTGTGCTTTTCCAAAGTTTGAAGAAATACATAGAGGATGGTAATTTGATGATTGTAATTGGTATGGACTATAATAATGAGGAACGATGAGATCGATCTTGGTGTTATTTTCAATATCTTTAGATATAGATTCGACAGTTTTGTTCGCAGTCACTGAGAGACGCGACGAGCTCGACAAATAGAGTAAATATTTTAATTTTACATAAATTACTATAAATTAAATGTTTTCCATCGCCAAGTTATAATGCCCCTTTACTCCTAAGCCAATGATTATTATCCTTCCCATGTATGCCATGACATAAAACAAAATTAACTGTCCAGGTCCCGAACGCTCCTCACGCTCTGATATTCGAAGCTGACGGGAGAGTTAAGCTCAAAGTTCTTCACAGAGGGAGCCAGAGTACCACTTTCTTCATGCTTTTCCAAATGCTCCCTCAAGCCACCAAAAAAGTTTCGAAGACACAAAATGGCAAAGATTGCCGTCGCGAGCAGGAACAGATCAGCCATGGCCGCGTAGCAGGTCATGATGTCGCCAGAAGTCGCATAACTTTTCCAATCGGTCTGTATCGTGATGATCATGTAGGTAAAGTATGCAATGCCGGCGAAGAAAACGCCGATGGAAACGATCATGCCTATGCGGTTCTCGATCTTGCTGAACCAGATCGACAAGGCAGTGATGGTGACAGCGACTCCGAGGAGTACCATACGGATGATAAATTCGGTGCCCATTCCTCGAAGTTGAGTGACGCCGTAGAGGACTTCAAAGCTGATTATGAAGTATACCATGACTTTTGCGAACATGACAAAGATCTTGGTTTATGCAGGTCAGCGTAACTGATCCAGGTGTGGTATTTTGTCTCCCCCTCTCTCTTTCTGTGTACGTACCTGGTGAATAGTTCGTATCCTTCTCAATCTAGAATCGGCACCGACATTCCGGTATGCTTGCCAGTCAAAGTACCGCTTCAGGTACCAAACAGAGATAACGAGAAGAAGCGTGAAGAACCCGACGATGAAAGGCATGGCAAACAAGAGACCTCCAATGTCTTTCCAGATAGGCTTCTCGAGGTGGACTATAGGTTCCAGGTGTTGATCCCTGGAAGTCTCAAGAGAATCAATACTTTCCCTGGCCTGCTTTCTCTGGTAGATGGTCATGGGCAGGAAACCTGCATTGAGCACGCAGGCGAGCATGGCTTGTGCCGCGCTCTTGAGACGGATGGCATCGACCATGAAGATGAGCTGGAAAACAAAGCCAAAAATAATGATTGCTAAGTTAGTCGGGATGATGTACCCTCTTGGAACTTGCATGACAGTTGGCTTGAGGTATTCATTCCAATTGATGACGATGATTCTATCAAAAAAAGTCAGTCAATCATTCCGTCGCATAGGCGATTGAGAGAGGGTGCCCGAAAAGGGCGGTAAAAGTTGTCGCACTAACCCCTGAATTATAGAGACACTGAGGGCTTGCAGTAGACCGATTGAAAGAAAGGCGGCGACTGAAGGTGCGCCTTGGACCTTGTTGGTGATGTTTGATACTGTATCTGCAGCCATTTTCGTGAGTCTCTCAACTCCTCGTATTCTATCCAAAGATCTGATCCAGCGGCTTGACAAAGAAGGATGGATGGATGGATGGGCGGGAATAATGGATGTTTTTTGGTCAACGAGGATTGCCCAAAAATTCTGAAATACCGACGCTAGTGTCACAGGAGCATTAGTTTGCTCTGCCGCCTGTTGTGTAGCAATTGGCAGGGGGCACAAGGGGAGCCGTGAAGAAATCTGGGCCCGTGACCCGCTAAGGTCCTCGTATTTCCGGCAGCCTTGCGATCAGATTGTCGGTCATAATATTCTTGAAATGACGGACCAAGTTTGTAATTTGACAAGAGCAGACTGACATTTTCGAGCAAACAGTCCATGTTATTGATGCTGTGTTTTGTTACCATTTAACTACTGCTATAGAGACAACAACCCAGATCCAGCAAGCTGTGGGATGCTCTTGAGCACCACCAAAAACAAACCCTGATCACTTGCTTGGCTGAATCTCGGTAGACAAGTACCAGACAAACTTAAAACACTAAGGGGTCTAGAGATGATGCATGGATGCCTGTCAAAAACTGACACTAAGAGGGGTGATCCCTCAATTGGCCACCTTGGCAACTTGGGCCGCCCTACATCCATTCTATCGCATCTGGTATATACCTATGTATGCCCCCGTAAAGAACCAGTAACAAATTTCCAAGCTGAAGAATCGAGGCGAGCGCCAAGACGTCATGAGCTGGCAATCTTTCCAACTTTTCGTGCCACGAGTCTTGGACCCAGCAAAGTTCGGGCATTCCGTGTCAAAGTCATCAAGTTGGGTGGCACCTATGGGGAAACTAAGCCACCCAGAATGACGCTATACTATCTGTTCGCTTCCATAGATAAAGCACGGATATAAAACAAGAAGATTCTTCTCCATAGAAACGCCCTGTATCCACTCCAGCGACAAGACAATGCTCACATAGGGCTTACTTACATCAGATGCGGATTAGGTGTCCACTGGAGCACTCGACCAACAACCGCATTGGGCATGAAACAAAATGAAATCTCATCCAATCCGTAATATCGGACAATTAAATTCTCAAAGTGTAGATTCCGACGAATAATCGCCTGAGATACGCATAACCTTCAACAACTGCCGAAGCAACTACCGGATAGGGCTTATCAAGATTGATTCATCAACTCGTTCATTCATATGTACTTGGGACATTCTAAATGGAAAACAATAAGCTTGGTAGGTAATCTCAACTACAAATACCAACAAAAAACGCCATCCAAAAGCTATCACCAAGCTATCTTAGCAATAAAAGACTTGGGATACTTTCTCACAAAGAACTTTCTAATCTCATCCACCATCAAGATACCCAGTCCAAGAGGGATAGGAATCAACCAAAACTCGATTGGCACAGATTCTGTATCAAACAAGTTCTGAATACCAGGTACCTCAGTAACGAAAATAGCAATGCACAAGCTGATGAGCATGCTGAGAATCAACCAAGGGTTACGATGAGCCTTGGTGAAGGGGTCGGCCTGGAAGATACTCAAGCGACGGTTCCGCACGGCAAGGATGTTACCCCATTGAAGGAATACCAGGGTGACAAAGTAAACGCACTGGCCAGTGTTGTTGAACTTGACGAGCTCATCTTGGGTGTAGCCGTGGTAACCTTCAGAGTAACCCTCAAAAAGGAAGAAGAGGTCTGACGCGGAAATCTTGGCGTACTTCCACATGTAGAGGAAAAACATGGCGTGCGCGGTAATGGTCTCCATGAAACCGGTGAACAGGTAAGCCTGAGTGTAGATCTTGGTGTTGATGAGGTGATCTCGCTTGTGATTGCGGGGAGGGAGGGAGAGAAGATCAAATTCTTCTTTCTCCATAATGAGAGAAAGACTCAGGAAAAGATCGGTGAAAACACAAATGATAATCATAAGGAAGGCACTCAGAGGGAGAGGAACACCGAACCAGACGTTGAGAATGACAGGCCAGATCTCGGACCAACTACCAGCGGGGAGAAGATAGGAGATGACCTTTTGGAGGTTCTGGAAGACAAGACGACCGAGACGCATGGCATCAATGATAGAGTCGAAACGATCGAGGAGGACAAGGTCAGATGCTTCCATAGCAACGTCGCTACCAGTAACGATAGCGACACCAACATCAGCGGCTCGGAGGGCAGGGGCATCGTTAACACCATCACCAGTAACAGCAACAACATTGTCGCGTTCACGCAACTCAGTAACGATACGGAGCTTCTGTTCAGGTGTCGTACGGGCAAAAACGATCTCTTCGTAAGCACAGACGACATCCCAATCCTCCTGACTCAGTCTGCTAAGGTTGGCACCCTCAAGCAACAAACTTCGCTTGATGATCTCAGCTCGGTCACCCTTTCTTGGCTTCTTCTTGCTCTTCTCGTCGCTTGAGGTAGTACCAGAGTAGAGAGAGTCAATGGTGTCAGGGTCCTGTTGACAAGAGAAGATACCAGTATTGCGAGCAATTGCCGCGGCGGTCAAGGCGTAGTCACCAGTAACCATGAAGAAACGAGTACCGGCGCGACGGCATTGCTCAACTGTGTGTGGAATCTCGGGACGGTGAGGATCGATGATACCAAGCATACCGACGACAGTGAGGTCCTGGATAGCAGAGTGCGTGATTTCGTCACTGAAGCTGTTCGTGCCAGCGACAGAGCGAGGGGTAATAAACTTCTCACACAAGACAATGACACGTTCCGCGCGACGGGAAGCTTCATCTTGGATCTGCTGGAACTTGATGCGTGCATCGCGAGTAAGTGTGACGACGGAGTTGGATTCGGAGGACCAGTACTTGGTGCATCCAGCGAGGAGGATATCAGGAGCACCCTTGATGATGACGCGGTAAGTACCCCTCCCATCGTCGGATTGGAAGACAGTCAACATCCATTTGTTCTTGGAGTTGAAAGGTACTTCGAAAATGCGAGGCATGGTCTTTCGGACGTTATCGCCAGTAGGGCCAGATGCAGCGAAGCGGAAGACGGCGCTGTCAGTGGCATTGCCCATGACGGCGCGCTCTTGGATGGGAAGATGGACGGTGGTTGGGTCGAAGGTTGCATCGTTGCAGAGAAGAGCGGCGCGCTGTAGGGCCTTGGGAGCTTCGTCCGCGTCATTACCGTTAACAAGGTACTGAAATTCATCGGAAGATTCAAACACCTTGTCGACAAAGGCAACCGAGCTGACAAACATCTGGTTCTGAGTGAGAGTACCAGTCTTGTCTGAGCAAATAACGTTGACACAACCCAGTGTCTCGACAGTCGAGAGACCCTTTGGCAAGACGTTAACAGCCTTCATGTGACGAGCGACCATCATGAGTGTCAGTGCCACGGCTACAGGCATACCCTCTGGGATGAAGGCTACGATACAAGCCATGACGTTGACAAGCATTGCTGGGACACTCATGTAACCTGGGTGATCAACGCGGAGCCAGCCAACCCATGTTAATAGGATAGCAAGTGCAAGGACGATAGTCATGCAGACAATGATCATGACGAAGCGAGTGATTTCTTTCTGGATCAGAGCAGCAGAGTCCTTGACACCGGAGGTAGAAGTGGCGATGCGACCCATGACGGTTCGACCACCAGTGAGGATAACAATACCAACACCATTGCCGTTCATAACAGTAGTGCCCATGAAAGCAATGTTACGGCTCTCGAGGAAGTTGGCATCGGTAGCATCCACCGCACCCTCAATTTCATCAGACTCGCCCGTGAGAACCGAGCGATCAAAGCGGATATCACCAGAGTGGCTAATGATTCGGAGATCAGCAGGGACCTTGTCACCAACCTGGAGATGGATAACATCGCCAGCGACAAGGCCAACAGTAGGCAAACTCTTGAGTTCTCCATCACGCTTGACCATTGTAAAAGAGGGCAATAGGTCCAGAATAGCATTCATGGTCTTGGCAGTAGACCAATCCTGGAAGGCTGAAAAGCCAGCTTGGAGGAAGATGACGATGAGAATTAGAACGGCAAGGGATAGATTTTGGTTCGACGGGGGGTTGCTGAGAGGCTGCCAGCAGAGGAAGAAGATTATGGCTCCAACCCAAAGAACCGAACAGAAACCACCAAAGATGTACTTGAGAGTGCGCTTGATGTAATTCGTCTTGGGATGAGGCAGTGTGTTCTTTCCATCGCGCTCAAGCCTTGTGGCCGCTGCACTTTCGGAAAGACCAGACTCAGCACTCACGTTGAGTTGCTGACACAACTGCTCCGCCTGAAGTTCATGGTACTGGAGCTTGGAGAAGTAATCTTCATCGTTCTTGTTCTTCGAGGCGGCGTCTTTGGAGCTGTCGGAGTCGAGTTCGACTTGTTTGGCTTCGGTGACTTGGATGGAGAGAGTGCGGTATTCGATCTGAACGCCAGAGTAGGGAGAAGTAGGGACGCTTCGGGAGCTGGAAAGGGAACGACGACGAGAGAGGGAACGGGAGCGTGTACGGCCGAGACGGTTGGGCTCGGGGTCTTCGCGACCTCGATCGGGGCGTTCTTGGAAGGTGATGCGATGATTTTGAGCGGACTCAGGATCAATTTCCTTAGTACCGTAGATGTCAGGGTCTGCCATTTTGGCTAGAGTCTCTTGCAAGAAAGAACTAGGAAAGGGGGAGAGTAGAGGAGTTGCAAAAGAGAGCAGAGAGAGTGAGAGTGAGTGAGTCGGTATTGAGCACAGCTATCCAAGTGATATTAATACAAAACAAGAGCCAAGTCTAGACAATTCCAAAAGGTTTTCTTCCTTTTCCATTCTAACTTAATTCAAGGAGGCCTCCTCGGCTCGTCCCATTCAGTATATCCAGTTTAAAATAAAATGCCTCAGGGTTTTAAACAATTTGGCTATGAAACACGTTGTAGTGCGAAGTGAGGCTATACAAGATGTGTACAAAGACCACCAGCGAGAAAGTCGTGGGGTTGAAGGTAGGGGCGAGTATGTGGCTACATGCGTCCTCGTAAGGGCTGTCCTCGTGTTTTGGGCCTTTGCTGACGCGCAGGACAGGGCTGGACGTATCTGAGGGGAAATGAGATGACTAACTGTTTATGGGCACGCCTTGTTTTCGATTTGTGATATCACCGCTTTTCGACTCAGCCCCCTTTTGTTCGTTCACGGTAAGCTCCACCCGAGCAAGTATTTGGCTCATAATGTTTTGCACTGGCCTTGACTTGTTAGCTTTCCGGACCCAAAACAAAAAAAAAACAGGAGCAAGGCTTGTCTGACGGTCCAACTAGCCAAGTTTGATGACAAACCCGTTATGTCAAAGGAACTTTTGGAAAGTGTCCATCTCTTACCAAACATAAATACCTACCACGTAATTACAGTTACGTTACGTTACGTTACCAAGAACCGAAGTTTCGGACCCATCTAGGACCCTTGAAATCTCTCAATCTCAATGGTTCGCTGTCCGAGAGAAAGAGAAAAATAAGGTGCTTGAATTAAGCATTTTGGACGTGGGTGTAGCCGTCTTGGCATTGTCATAGCGTCCCTGCCACCCCTTCGATCGGGATGCCATATCCGGGAGTGAATGAAACCCTTCCTTTCTTTTTGTTATTGACTAGGCTTAAATTGGGATGATATCGTCATGAATTTGGTTGCGCCCGTTTGTCTCAAATTCCCTCATGCATTGTTGTTGGTCTGTCAATTTCCCAGATCTCGTGAAGGAGCGAATGAAAATGAGATTTGACTTTGCTCACCGACTGAAGTTGAGGGCGAGGGAGCATCTGACCTGGTGAGCATGGGGGAAGCTGTCGTTAGCTTGTCGAGCTGTTATGCACCTTGACAACAACCAACAATCTTCGCATGTGCATTCCTCCCATCCTTCTTCCTCCTCTCTCTCCTCTCCTCTCCTCTCCTCTCCTCTCCCTCTTCCTCTCCATTTTCCTCTCCTCTCGCGTCCGCTGCCAAAATGTCTATTCTCTCACTTGTTCTCTCCCCCACGCCCAGACCAGAGAAAAAAGGCGTTTCGTATCCCGCTGACCTCTCCAAATTTCGGATTGTCCCACTACTAATCATAGAAAAGTCTATGTGGTCTAGCCCAACGGCATTTCTCGTTTGCAAAGTTACGAACTCACCAATCATCTTTACCGTAATTTGTCGCGCTGTCGTCTCCTCTTTTTTCGCTCCGTGCTACCCATCAAACTTTTCTCTCAAAGCCGTTCACCCGAGCGCCGTTTACCCGCGAGTTGTGTAAAAACGCTATCTAAATATGGAACAACGCTCCAATTGCAAACCTTACAGCCTTTGTGATCACATGTTTTATGGTACTCGGATTGCCGCTGAGAGTCTTGCGGCGAGGCCGTTTGCTTGGACGCGTCATACAGGGCTGAATATGCGTGTCATTTACAGATGAGATTGTTCGAGATCCTGTTCTTTTAGTTCTGGTAAGTTTGTAGGGCAGTACGAATGTTTCCATCTTGTCTCTGTAATTGACGTAGACAGACCCTTGTGAAGGGTGCTGCCAGCGTCGCTGTGCCTGCAGAGCCAAGCCTTTATTTTCCGATGGGTCCGGACGCTAAAGAATCCACCCGGTTGGTCAAGCGAGTTCCATCAGTTTTGATGGAGTGAGCGCCATAACACCTCGGTCGAGTGAGAAATTCCACATGCGATATTTTGTTACTCATTCAAATCAAGGTCTCTCTGAAATAGTCTATAAATATTCTGGCGTAATACCTATATCAACCCTAATTGAGCCCTATACCCCTCTCTCAACTTCCTTTTCCAGGATTCAAAACTCATGTAGCTTGTAGCAACTGATAGGCAAATATTAGACAGACACCTGTTAAGGAGAATCTTTTTTCTTCTTCTCTTGGTCTAAGCTGGCAGATCAGTGAGGCGAAATTGCCACGCCAAGTTTTGTCGTAGACATTGGCATTCCGTCTTTCGGGGTTCTCAAACGCAATTGTTCTTGAGCCTGATGAGAAACATGACTTACTGGAACCCTCTTCCCTTTACAGCCTACGCTTGCCGCATCTTCTATAAAGCTTACCAAGAAAATGGGAGCGCACTGTTTGTCAAGCTGATGCTTGTCCCGACACCGCGTGTGTGTTCAAGTTCGGACCAGTCATCCATGAGCAAAGTTACACCTCTTCACTGCAATTTTAACCCTTGGCCACCCTTCCATCGACCACATAACAGGTGATGTATTGATGCACTGGATCTTGACTGTGGGGGCACTTTCTCAAACACCAGATGTTGAGACTTTTTGCCTAGAGTCTTATTGGAACGTCAAGCATTTTTCATGTAGCAAATAACGTAACCTAACGCATATGTTAGTCACCTGGGAACGCACAACTCTACAGGAACATCAACAGATTGCGAGAAATTGACGCGTAAATAAATCAAGAGAGATATTGGTAAGTTAATATAAGTATCTTAGCCTCTTGAGAGCTTTTTGACAAAATCTCAGTCATACCAAGCTGTGTTTAACTCAGAATCAAGTTGCATGCCTACCCGGTATCATTGCGATAAGTGATAAGAAAAGTGGCGCATCCATCCATGTGGCTGAACCTCCCACTTTTCGGGTTCCGACAAGCCACGGAAAAACGGAACTTGACAACCGGCCCATCTTGAACTCAATCAATCAACAACGACATCTCCAATTCGCAGCGCTATCGACCAGCAACAGCCAGTCTGCCTCTATGGAAACGTAATGCCGGCTCCTCGATGAGAAATTTCTCTTTCATTGTCCTTTCTTGTCGCGCGCATATCCCATGTCAGGTCAGGAGACCTCGCCACAGTCTCCCCCCGCAAACACACCCAAACACCGACGTCCCTGGAATGCAGCCGAGGATGCGACCCTGAGGACGCTCGTGGGCCACTTTGGTGCCAGTAGAGGCTCTGAGGGAAGATGGAAGGACATTGCTGCTGGGCTCGAGGGCCGTACAGCCAAGGTGAGTGAAAGCTGGCCTTTCTCCGCACGCGCCTTAACGCGGTCCATGATGGCCCACATCTATCATCTGCATGAGAAAGTGGATGAGATTGAATGACAGAAGTACTGACGAGTTACAAGGATTGTCGAAAACGGTGGCTTCACTCTCTTGACCCTTCGCTGCGGAAAGGCCGTTGGACATCTCAAGAGGATGAAATTCTCCTCTCGGCTTACGCTCGACTTGGACCATTATGGAATGATATTGGTACACTACACATTCGTATCACAGCAATCTCATCTAACATCTTACAGCCAATCTCATCCCGGGAAGAAAAGATGATCAATGTTCTAAAAGATACAACGACATCCTGAACCCCTCTGCCAAAAACCGTCTGAGTGACTGGACTGCAGAGGAAGACAATCTTCTACGTCAAGGTGTAGCGACACTGGGTCATCGATGGGTTGCTATCTCATCACGGATACCTGGCCGTCCGCCTCTCACGTGCCGAAATCGTTGGCGTACCCTTTCGCGGCTATCACACCAAAGGCAGAGTAAATCCCAAGGCACCACCCCTTCATCGTCATCTCAGGTGTCTCCTACAGACATTGGAATTTCACCAGCACCACAAAATTACAACGTCAACTTGGAAACGAGTGGTGGAAACGTGGCCGATCAGATAATGACATTCCCGACAATGGACGCTGAAATGAGCCATGATCAAATGGGATCCAACTTCCTCGATTCCGCTTTCTTCGATACCTTGGCTGGTCCTTCGCCGTCACCACTGAGGGATTCCGAGGCAAGTGAGGATACAGAAACGCCAAACGATACTGTAGTATCTACTACCCCAGGACCGGTTCCGAATCTGCCCGCAAACATCCCAGATCCAGTGCAAAGTGACCCCAAGCACTGGCCACAGCCACCCAGGCCACTACAAGCCCAGCCACCACAGAACAGCACAAGCGGAACTTTCACCATGCCTTCACCATCCACTTGGTCATCATTGGGCACGATGCTGCCCTTAGGGACGTCTCCCACAAATCAGAACTTGTGGCTTGGATCACATAGCAATCCTTCCGCCCCCAAAGATTGTGGTGTCCCAGTGGATGATTCTATTCCCCAATCTTTCACTGAGCAATTTCAGCTACCAACATCAACACCACAGACGATACATCATCATCACCATCATCATGTACATCACCACTTTCACCATTATCACCACTACTCAGGCGGCAATGATCAGTGGCGACAATTGGAGCAACAATCAGAGGCAGAAGCCATGCAGGCACATATTCAACAAAGTGAAAATGGCCCTTTATAGTAGTTAGGGTTCTAAATACACAAGTTAATTTATATTAAGTTTATA